>SRMA01026900.1:7876-48808 GCA_007224835.1 Danionella cerebrum
AAGAAGACCAAAAAGCTAGACATCATGCCAAGATCCAAAGAATTTCAGGAGGAATGAGAACAAAAGTAATTGAGATCTATAAGTCTGGTAAAGGTTATAAAGCCATTTCTAAAGCTTTGGGACTCCAGCGAACCACAGTGAGAACCATTATCCACAAATGGCAAAAACATGGAACGGCCGGCCGCCCAAAATTACCCCAAGAGCACAGAGACAACTCATCCGAGAGGTCACAAAAGATCCCAGGGCAACATCCAAAGAACTGCAGGCCTCACTTACTTCAATTAAGGTCAGTGTTCATGACTCCACCATAAGAAAGAGACTGGGCAAAAACGGCCTGCCTGGCAGAGTTCCAAGACGCAAACCACTATTAATCAAAAAGACCATTACGGCTCGTCTTAATTTTGCTAAAAAAACATCTTGATGCCTGCCAAGACTTTAGGGAAAATATCTTGGGAACTTACGAGACAAAAGTTGAACATTTTGGAAGGTGCGTGTCCCATTACATCTGGCGTAAAAGTACCACAGCATTTCATAAAAAGAACATCATACCAACAGTAAAATATGGTGGTGGTAGTGTGATGGTCTGGGGTTGTTTTGCTGCTTCAGAACCTGGAAGAAGATGAATTCTACTGTCTACCAAAAAATCCTGAAGGAGAATGTCCGGCCATCTGTTTGTCAACTCAAGCGATCTTGGGTGCTGCAGCAGGACAATAACCCAAAACACAGCAGCAAATCCACCTCTGAATGGCTGAAAAACAAAATGAAGACTTTGGAGCGGCCTAATCAAAGTCCTGACCTGAATCTCATTGAGATG
Source organism: Danionella cerebrum (assembly GCA_007224835.1). NCBI lineage: Eukaryota > Metazoa > Chordata > Actinopteri > Cypriniformes > Danionidae > Danionella > Danionella cerebrum. Next base: position 8,691 of record SRMA01026900.1, read on the forward strand.
CTGTGGCATGACCTTAAGATAGCGGTTCATGCTAGAAAACCCTCAAATAAAACTGAATTACTACAATTCTGCAAAGATGAAGGTGCCAAAATTCCTCCAGAGCGCTGGAAAAGACTTGTTCCAAGTTATCACAAACGTTTGATTGCAGTTATTGCCCAACCAGTTATTAGGTGCAGGGGCAATTACTTTTTCACACAGGGCTATGTGGGATTTTTTTTCTCCCTAAATAATGAATAAATGCATTTTTTGTTTACTTGTGTTATTTTTGACTAATATTAAAATGTGTTTGATGATCAGAAACATTTTGTGTGACAAACATGCAAAAGAATAAAGTCAGGAAGGGGACAAATGGATACCACTGTACTACTGTATCTGCATATTACAATAGCAATTGATTTTTAACACGTTGCTGTAAATAATTTTTTTTATTAATGGTGCCCCTCTCTTGAGTGGGTGCCCTATGCAGACTGCATACTCTGTGAGTAGGGAGTAGGGCTACTACTTACTCTAAAACAGAATCAAAGACAAAACAGTGAATAGCCTATTTCTTCTACATTGCAGTATTCAAAAAAAGATGTTTTTTTTGTTCATTTGTATCAATTTCTATTTTTGGTTTTTGGGGGCATTTTATAAATGAAACTGGCTTAATACTTATGCACACCTGAGTGGGATGCCAGAGTGACCTACTAAAAATCTTTTTAAGGTTTTAAAGGTGCTCCTAGAAGATGCTGTAATCAATCACAACAGGAACACCCCCCCCACATACACACACACACACACACACATCCCTTACTCTTTCCTGAACAGCTGATACTGTGCTAGTTTTAAGAGGTCGAGCTAGTTTTGTACTGGAGCACCTGTCAGATTCAAAAGTGTGTAATAGATTGTGTAGAAAACAGGTTTCTTAATATTGTTTGAAAGAAAAAAAACACAGTACATAACCGAAAATATTATTTTAAAATGATATAGAGCCTAAACTGTGGGCCCAAAATTTGCCAAGAAAATATCCCCCACACTATTACACCACCACCACTAGCCTGAACTTTTGATGCCAGGCAGGATGGATCCATACTTTCATGTGCCAAATTCTCATCAGACAAAGAAATTTTATTCCAATCATTCATGCATTAATTCATCTTCTAACCCGTTTATTTCCTTTCGGGGTCAGAGATGCTCTTCTGCAGACGTCGATTGTAGCGAGTGGTTATTTGATTTACTGTTGCCTTTCAACTTGGACCAGTCTGGCCATTCTCTTCTGGCATCAACAAGGCATTTGCAGCCACAGAACTGCTGCTCACAGAGTATTTTCTGTTTTTCTGAGCATTCTCTGTAAACCCATATGAGATCAGCAGTTTCTAAAAAACTCAAACCAGACAGTCTGGCACCAACAACGGTGCCATGTTCAAAGTCACTTAAATCACCTTTCTTCCCCATTCTGATGCTTGCTTTGAAGTCAAGAAGATCGTCTTCACCATGTCTACATGCCTAAAGAAAGAGTGTGATCGGCGTCAACAAGCAGTTGGACAGGTTTACCTAATAAAGTTGCTGATGAGTGTATTCCCTGTTTATTTTAAACTTTTCTAAAACAGAAAACTAGTTGAAATTACCTGAAAAAGATAGCAATCTCTGTAATACTTGATTCATGGCATATTAAGGGATCATCTGAATCTATGTTCGGCCATGAAATGATGGAGTGTGTAATTATATTTAGTCCCACAAGGATATGAAGCATAGCCAAGGGAAAGATGAAATTAATTAGTACTTTAATCCACAAAGGTAAAATATTTAATGATGAGTGCTGTCATTTGAGTAATTCTAACCATGAAAGGGTAGTAAAAATAATTTATATGTTTATTCTTTTTAAATATTATTTTATTGCAATGGAGAAGGCTCAGGCTGCGCATCTACCTCTAACACGTGACTCTGACTGGCACTTTTTCACTCTCCTAAATGTTCTTTGCAGTAGCGCAAACACGTTAATAATAGAATAGGGATACAAACAACTAATCCTAAACAATTGCACAGTTTGTTTTTTGTTTGAAGTAAAAATTCATTTGACATTTGATTCATAACAGGTATTGTTGCATCTTTAAATAAAGTTAGCTTTTGACACTTTGCATAAGTTAATGGTACGTTTTTTTATGGAAACGACACCTCTACATTACACGTACGTTCTCTTCTAGTTCTTTCTATAATACGTCTCTATATATACTAAGCAGGTAAACCTCAATCACTATAGAGTCCCCCTCTACTGGTCTTCAATGTACTACAATCATTATTCTATGCAAAATGAATATGTAATAAATCACCGGTATTGACAATTTTAAAAAGGTTCAAGTACAATAATTGAAGAGTTTTATATTTTAATATTTAATCTGTACATTGACAGTACACTTTAATAGATTGCCAGGTCAATAGTCGGAGAGTGCCAGTTGATGTGGTCCAATAGTAGGAGAGTAGTAGTCAGTGCCACTCGAAGTGGTCCAATAGTAGGAGAGTAGTAGTCAGTGCCACTCGAAGTGGTCCAATAGTAGGAGAGTGCTAGTCAGTGCCAGTCGCCGTGGTCCAATAGTAGGAGAGTGGTAGTCAGTGCCACTCGAAGTGGTCCAATAGTAGGAGAGTGGTAGTCAGTGCCACTCGAAGTGGTCCAATAGTAGGAGAGTGGTAGTCAGTGCCACTCGAAGTGGTCCAATAGTAGGAGAGTGGTAGTCAGAGCCACTTGAAGTGGTCCAATAGTAGGAGAGTGCTAGTCAGTGCCAGTCGCCGTGGTCCAATAGTAGGAGAGTGGTAGTCAGTGTCAGTTGGAGTAGTCAAATAGTAGGAGAGTGATGTCAGTGGCAGTTGAAGTGGTCCAATAGTAGGAGAGTAGTAGTCAGTGCCAGTCGGAGTGGTCCAATAGTAGCAGAGTGATGTCAGTGCCAGTCGGAGTGGTACAATAGTAGGAGAATGCTAGTCAGTGCCACTCAAAATGGTCCAATAGTAGGAGAGTGACGTAAGTGCCAGTCGGAGTGGTCCAATAGTAGGAGAGTGATGTCAATAATGTTCAAAACCAAAAGCGAGCTTCTCTCTGAGGATAAATGCAATGAGGTTGCATCTACAATCAACCTAATGAGTTTCTGACCCAAGTTTTCCATTTTTTATAAACTTTTACTGTTGTTTCTAAGAGCCGTTGCACGGATTAGGCATTGTAAATGTAAAACTTGCTTCGAGATATGAAATGTCCGAATTACGCAACATTCGATATACGAAGTGTCTCGCGGGAAAGTTTTTGCTTTGAGATTCGAAGAAAAATTTGAGAAACGAACAACCACAAGCAGGTCTGCTCTGTAATCAACTTGTTTAGTCTGGCGACGCGCTGCGGTGTGCTTCCGGATCCTTGCACTCCTATCTCCCACTGCAAAATGGTCTGATTTTCTTCAGAACACTTTAAATCAGTTTTAAATCAAGCGAAGCATGATAGATTATGTATAGATTACCAATAATGCACTATAACAAATGTTAGTGGTGTTGCAAAAGAAATTCTACAGTTTATAACGTGGAAAGTGCTGTTCTGTAGCGCAAGTTAAAGAAACCCTGTGACGTGTTTTCAGAAGCATCTCTCCATGTGTCTGTGCTTGAAACCGTGTTGGTATTAGTATTTTGTGAATTATCTCGAGAAAAATAACTTTCATATATGGTGCCGTAATGTTTTCTGCCATCTGTTCCACCTCCTCCAACACATCCTTCTCTCACACATTGGTGTACGTATTACGTATTTTGCTTGTGTTTTATTCTGTTTTATTATCCTTTATGACATTAACAATTTGTAGATTTAAGGATTGAAGAAACGTTACTTGATTTTTCTCTGGTATTCCATTTTTTTTTTTCATCTACTTATACTGTTGTTTCTGAGAGCCGTTGCATGGATTAGGTGTTTTACATATAAAACTTGCTTCAAAATACGAAATGTTCGAGATATGAAAGCCATCCTGGAACGGATTACTTTCGTATCTCGGGGTACCACTGTATTTAGCTTTTTTTATCAATGCAGATGAACAAACATATTGCAAATTAAACACCAATAAAACAACTTGGACAGGGCTAAAAAGCACATGTGGCATAATGAAGAAAGTTCCATAAGGATTAATTTAAAAAGACAAGAGGCAATAACCCTAAGGACGCGCTTACAAAATCTGACGTCATGGACCAATATAGCAATATACTTTTCAATACCAGCGGCTATATTATTAAATAATAAGAAGAATTGAAACTACTTTAAATGAAGGCTCACAGAGGGACAGACACGCTTCGCCTTTACCTGTGTTCAGAGATCCGGTTATTAATCGAGAGATGTGCTGAGTGAACTTGATCAGCTGCCGCTTGCATCTTCGCCGTCGGCTGCTCATGTTCGGAAGCAGAAACTGTCTCGATTTATTCCACAGATTTAATTCAGCCGGTATCAGATTACAGCCGGAATCATAATGAAATGCACGGTGAAAGCCCCCACTCTCTCCCTTCTCCCCCTCACCATCTCTCTCTCTCTCTCTCTCTCTCTCTCTCAAGGAGATTTTAGGTTGCTGTAATAACTTGAATTGATAACATATTCTACCTCATTAAACTAGGGTTTATGCGTTTACTTAAAAAATGTGCAGTTAAATATTTAATCAAAATGTCATCGTTTACCCACAATACACATCAATATCTTGAATCCTAAAACCAGGTCAACACTTTTGTGGTCCTTGTTTGTGAGACGGCTCTTTTAACAAACTTTGTGTTGATGTTGAGGTGTGCATGTGATTCCTTGGCTTACTAGTATGATCGCTGTTAAAGGGGTCATGATATGGTGGGTTTTTTTAGTGGCTTATTATTTAGAGAAGATTATTTAAATATTGTTTAAGTAGATTATTTAAATATTGTTGTATCTAATGAAGGGGTCACAGGCCTGAAGCTTGCCAACAGCCTGAATGAAACAAAGAGCTGTTTCCGGTGTGAAGAGAAGGTCTAAAGCGGAAATATTGGATTTTTTTTAAAAGAAAGAACCCTTCTGGCTTTTAAAAGTACAATCAACATAATAATGCTATGCTTTTGTAACTCGTCCACAACTTCACGTTGCCATGGATTTGTTTCTCTCATTGGCTGCAGCCGATCACAGACATGATTTCAGTCAGTACACATTTCACACTGCATGACTGTGACTCACCAACCGATCCAGATATTTATAGGGTGTATAACGTTTCCTCCAAATGCCATTACAGCATCCATCAATGTTGCTTTATAAGAAGTTGTTCGCTCAGTAACTGGTGAGTAGTTACAAATTTTTCTGAAAGAAAATCTCAGCCCGTTTCCGGAAAAAGCCTGGGCTAGAAATCCAAGGACAGGCCAACCATAAATAACGTAATTTCAGAGGAAATGTTGCTTAAAAGTTCTCAGAGCCTATGTTTCACTCAGGGGCCATGTGAAACTTTTGGGTGCACAAGGGTCTGGCTGCACTCGACTGGCACTCTCTGACTATTGGATAGCACTACTCCTGGGGCTTGTTGCCATAAGGTGCCTTTTATTGTTCCTGTAGTGCATGTTCAAGTGGCATCTGTTGCAGCTGTGTCTATCTGCAGCTTCTGAGATGGCTCTCTTTGCACAAAATTGTCAAACTTTGTAACGGGGGTTTATGTAGTAAGGGTTTCTCCAGTGCTTTTATGCAGATGTTTCACAGAAAGAGGAGCCATGAAGATTAGTGTTTGGCAGGGGCCATATTTAAATGATATTTTTGATTGTGCAATATGTCAATCAGTTAAGATAAATTTTAGTTTAACATAGTTTGTAACAAACCTTTCAAAATGATTTATATAATCTCTACAACATAATTGGAATGTTTCAAAAATGGCAATAGTTCAATAAAGTAAATGGTTTTAAAACATTTCAAGTCAGAGAGATATTAACATAAAACGATTTGCACTTTGGACCCCTTACAAAACATGACCTACCACTTCAATGTAATCATTGGGATTAACCTAAAGCATTTATTTTTACCTCCAAACTCCTCAGGAATACCAACTGCAGGAGAATAAAATTATTAGTTCATTCATTTTCTTTACCCGGTTCTCCAACCCTCATTGGGCAAAATTAACTTGACATGTTCTTTGGTTGAGGAGGAATCTAGAGTACCCAGAGGAACCCCTCACAACGGAGCCTGGAACTCCTCCCAGGAAGCCAACAGTTGGCCTCCTTTGCTTTGAAAAAAAATTATATATAGACGTGGCATCAGACCTTCATTCATTCATTTTCCAACCTGCTTATTCCCTTTTGGGGTCACGGGGTCTGTTGGTGCCAGCGCACATTGGGCAAGAGGCGAGTCCTGGACAGGTCGCCAGTCCATCGCAGGGCAACATTCACACCTACAGGGAATTTAGATTGTTCAATTAACCTAACCACATGTTTTTGGGATTGTGGGGGAAACCGAATACACTATATATAAAAAAAAGTCTATCCAGGAAGGTCACTCGCAAGCCTCGAACCAACAACCTTCTAACTGGAAGGCCACAGTGCTACCCACTGTGCCACCATTGACAAAAAAAGTAGAAGTACGTACTTAAAAACACACTATAGAGTCTCTCTCACACACACACAAAACAATAATATTATCAAAATAAAAACAATTCCAAGACCAACCATTTTAATGAAAAACTTTTTAAGATTGCAAAATTAACCTTCAATGGCAGAAAAAGGAAGCACTTTGGCTACATATCTTGTCCCCTTGTTTAATGATTCTCCTCCTCTATAGTTAAGTTTGTACCTCATGTTGGTCTCAACTGGTATTGTGAGTTGCTCTGTGCTACTGTTTGTTCTGTGGAAATAAATAAGTGGCTTGAGCATTGACCAGTCTAAACTAAATATATAACTAAAGAAAAACTCTTGGAACGAGAATAAAAAATTCAAACCTAGTTCAACTTTTGCTAGATCAAGCAAAGAAAATCTGAAAACGGGGCGAGAAATTCTGACATGGCAAGATTTCTTAAAAGTAGCATGAATGTTAAAAGTAGACAAAAAACTCTCAAAACAAGTGTCTTCAAGCTATTTCAAAATTAAACTGCATTGAAACTCATAAGTCATAGCACTAGTCAAATTGGGAGGAAATTGCATTAAAACAAGTTTATATGTCAAATCAAGTCAGTAACAATTTATTTTGGTCTTAAAATAATTTTTTTTTTATTATTTTAGGGAAAACAGCATTCATTCAAGAACTTCAAGTGTGCATAATTTCAAATTCCAAAATAGAGTATGTGGTCTTAAAAAGAGTAAAAATAGGCTTATAATATATCTTTTTTTACATTTATAGTTTATTGGTTTGTTTGCATTTATCAGATGGGATGGTGGAGATAGACATGAGTCAAGTAACAATCTCACTCAGGATTCAAACTCAGGTCCCACTGCTTCAAAGTCAAGCACATTGAGTTTAAAACAAATGTTGAACTGCAGGAAAAACTTAAGAACATTTGCTTTAGTACATAGCAGCAAGAACTATGGCATAGTCTTAAAACTTCACGTTATAGCAAACAATTTAACTAATTTTCTTTTTATAAAGCACTAAAAAATCTTGATTTTAAAAATGTATTTAAAAAAACTGTATTAAAACAAGGACATTTCTCTATAAAGATATAATGAATGAACTTAATAAAAATTGATGTGAAATATTTGATTTGATTAATCGTCATACATAGGAAAGTAAAACCAGAGAAAACTTTTGTTTTAAGATTCATTTTCACAAGTATTTTATTCTTTATTCTTCAAATTTGCTTCCCCCAAATGTCAGAATTTTGTTATAGTCAAGCATTTCAAATTTCTTGTTTAAAGATTCTAGATTTAAGTTTAGTGGCAAAATCAGAAGCTTGTTTTATATATTTTATTAATTCAAACAAATAGATGATCAGAATAAGCATTTCTTGTCAAGAAAATGTAGTTGATATTTTTCTTTAACCTAAAAGTCTAGATAACTTCTTAAAATAAGAAAATCAAGAGTTTTACTGTAAATTTAAGGCTTTTCAGCATTGCTTAGATTTAGTTTTTGCAGTGTAATCCTGGTTTGCAGCTGTAGCTGAATATTTTTGACAGGATTTGCTAGTCCTAATGGGACATTCGTCTTACTCCATCCATCTGTAAAATGTATTTGGATTTTAAGTAAATAACAAAAAATTGTAAAGCATGGATCCCCTGAATAAAATCGTACACTCCTGTTGGGATTTAATCTAAAATGCACAAATCCTACTGTATTTGTCTATTACCGAAAGTGTACGTTTCATGACATTACAGAGCCAGAATGAAAAAGCAAACCATGATTAAAGAAAGTGTCAGATTTGAACAGAAACCCAGGACACCGGAGGATGGTCCTTTAGATTCTTCAGCTCTAGAAAAGAGGGAAAGAGAGAGGTTCAGTCAGTACACTTAAGATTGGCTCCGTGCTCCTCATGTTCAAAAACAAAAGAAAACGTCCTCTCCTCACCTTTCAAGGCCACTGCAGTTGGAGAAACTTTTAAAACCTGAATGTTTTAACTTTATCTCTCTGTAATGATTGTCGCTAGTCTTGACTGTTTTGACGTCTTCAATCGTGAAGAGTTCATTGGGAGATATGAGGAAATCTATTTCGCTGGATACACACAGTTTACCCTCGAGACTGATCGCCGAACAGGATGTGATCATGAAAACTGTCCCCATCTCCTCAGACAATTCTGCATCTTCAGTAACATCTGCTAGCTCCATCTTTGCAGGAAAAAAAGTCTTAAGGCGCACCGTCTCGCCAATGTTTGCTTCATATTCCATTTCTGTGCCAGAGTAGACCGTGCTGCAGTTCTCTGGCTTCAAGAGTTCCATGGCATCTGAGATCAGGAAAAACATGGATTTGAAAGGAAATCTATCTTGGTATGTCGAAACGCCAATGGCATTGTTGAGAGCCTTATTGAATGCTTTTTGAAAGTTTTCGTTCACAGCAAAGCTCTGTAGAGCAGTTACGTGCTCTGCTGTTCCACCAGGTATGAGGTGATCACAGACATTTCCTTGCCAGAGTTTCTTGAAATTTGCCTTCCCCGCTTCATCTAGCTCCTTCTCCAGTAAACCACCAGTTGTGACCATTTCCAGCATCTCTTGCCGGCAATCAGTAAAGGAGTAATCAACAACTTCAGGAAACATGCCCATCCTTATTGCTGCAGCAACCTGCACTGCTGCCTGAAAGCACAAGACTGTGAATATAACCATTTAAAACCAATCAATATTTTAGAGATCACCTATAGGATCTTACAGTGAGCACCAGAAGTAATAAAGGTCTTCCCATCGTATCTACTCGCAAATATCCACAGCAGGACACTTTTGGCTAACAAGAAAAACCAAGGCGAGTTAGACAAATCTGGCTTAAAATTCAGTTGCAGTGGCATCTGATGAATTTGTACCCTACAAGGAAAAAGTGATTGAAAAGGCAGTACTTACAGTCACTCAAGGCACCTGATGGAATATCAGCTAAACATGAAGAAGTAAAATGAACCTCACACCAGTGTCCACAAAGTGAACAGAAGAAAAACACAGGAAACCAAATCTGGCTCTGCCTTTTCCTTCCTGTGGGCTGCTGTTATTTCATTGAGAGGAAAAAAAGAACTTCCCCTAAATCAGAACAAATCCACTTCTATTTTCTAATCTGGTTCTTGTCCTTGAGGGCTGTTACGGTTACCTCTGTGTATGGTGAAATATTTACTGTAATTCTTCAAACCTGTCGTCATGCAGCAGTTCCTAACACACTTAAAGGGGTGATGACATTCTTTTTTTTTAATATTATGTTGTTCACATTAGTTCTTTTACTCAGAAAGTCTCTATTTATAATTAAAATTCAATCTCTTTATTTTCTAGCCCAGGCTTATTCCGGAAATGGGCTGAGATTTTAATTCGGGAAACTTCGTAACTCCTCCCCATTTACTCACCTATTTGTTACTGATTTGCATATTCATGATTTGTAAGCAGTTACTGTGTGACGCTCACGGTAGATCTGGGGGAGATTAGAAAGATTCATTACAAGCAACAATCAATACTGAGCAATGAACTTCTTATAAAGCAACATCGATAGACGCTGTAATGGCGTTTAGAGGAAACGTTATACAACCGTACCGCTATGAGTCATAATCTGATCTGATCTGTTTGCGCTGAGCTGTGAGAGAGAAGCGGCGGATGGTTAGATGGTTTTCAGCTAATTTTAAGTAAAGCTTTGACAGAGGTTCACGTTTCCAGGGAGCCCCCGGCAGAAACAAGTAAATTAATCATTGAAATTCATTTTTGTTGAATGAGTTGTGACAGTGTTCAGTGGTGACCCAGATGTTGAATATTAAACTTGGAGGAATCAGTTGACAAACAATTAAATCATCATCGAAATAATGTGTTGGGTTATTTGGTGAGTTAAAAATTCAAGCAAAATAATAAAAAAACTTCATAATAAACAAATTTGTTCAAAAATTGATGCTGCTCCTACCGGGATTCAAACCATGGTCATCAATGTGTCATGACATCAGTGTTCTTGCATGCAGTGCCAAATATACTAGCAGGTAAGTGCTCTGTTTTTTCCTCTTTTTGACTTTTGAGCATTTGTTTCTGGATATGACGAGAGAAGGTGTTGCTTTGTGGATAGTGCATCACTTCCTGGGGAGGGAAATCGGCAGTGGGATTTACCCCCGTTGCAGTGGGACTCGTGTGATGTCAATGGTGCAAATAAAACCAGTTTTTAAAAGAAACAAAATTGTTATTTGTTCTGCCCATGTTTGGATTTTTTTATTTAACCTACTCTTATAAAAGCCACTAAAAGGCTCAATATGTCATGACCCCTTTAACATTAACATTTAAAGGTCACCAAATGTTAATTGTAAGGTGTTTATTGACATAACATTCAATTTGACATAACACTAAATGAAGGGTTTGGCCCCAAAATGCTATAAATCCATCAGAGTTCATTTGAGAAAAGAGTGTTTTCTTCCTCTACAAAGAGTTACTCTGTAATAGATCAAAATGAGTCTCAAATAATGTAAAAAAATGCAAGCAAAATTTACAATATGAAATATTTTTAATATTGAAAAACAGTATTTTTTTCTTGTAGAAAGTTCCAAACTTGACCTTCCTGGAAGGAGTTTGCATGTTCTCCCTGTGCTTGCGTGGGTTTCCTGCGGGTACTCCGGTTTCCCCCACAATCCCAAAAACATGCGGTTAGGTTAATTGACTAATCTAAATTCCCCTAAGTGTGAATGTTTGAGTGAATGTTGCCCTGCGATGGACTGGCGACCTGTCCAGGGTGTACCCCTGCCTCTCGCCCAATGTGTGCTGGACATAGGCACCAAAGATGAACCATCTCTGGTGAATCATTTTTGGTTGATTCACCAGAGATGGTTGATTCAATGGTTGATTTGGTTGATTCAGCAGAGAGGCACCAACAGCTTCAAATATGTGTTTACTGCAACCCAACGTGTCATTATCTGCACAAACCATTCAATGGCAGGCTGAACTCTTTATGAAAACATATTCTGTAAGATATGATTCTGTAATCAACATGGGCTTTCAATGATGCCGTTAAGGTTTAGTTCAAAGGGTTGAACAAAACGATATACATAAATATGGAGGTTGTTTTTATACAGATGCTCAAGAAGGTGCAGGATTTAGGTATTTGGGGTCAACAGTCCAGTGTGACGGGGAGTGTGGAAAAGAGGTGAAGAGGCGAGTGCAGGCAGGTTGGAGTGGGTGGAGAAAAGTGTCAGGGGTGTTGTGTGACAGAAGAGTGTCAGCAAGAATCAAAGGAAAGGTGTACAGAACAGTAGTGAGAGCAGCTATGATGTATGGGTTGGAGACTGTGGCAGTGAGGAAGAGACAAGAGGCAGAGATGGAAGTAGCAGAGATGAGGATGTTGAGGTTCAGTTTAGGAGTGACGAGGATGGACAAGATTAGGAACGAGCACATCAGAGGGACAGCTCAGGTTGGTTGTTTTGGAGACAAAGTCAGAGGCCAGATTGAGATGGTTTGGACATGTGCAGAGGAGGGATAGTGGTTATATTGGTAGAAGGATGTTGGAGATGGAGATGCCAGGCAAGAGGTCAAGAGGAAGACCAAAGACAAGATATATGGATGTGCTGAAAGAGGACATGAAGTTAGTTGGTGCAAGAGTAGAGGATACTGAGGATGGAGTTGGTGGAAACAGATGATTCTCTGTGGCGACCCCTAAACTGGGAACAGCCGAAAGTAGAAGAAGAAGAAGCTCTTGATTTCAGGGGTTTAAAGGTAATTGGGCAAAGAAACATATCCCTAAGTAAAATGAAGTCTGGAACCGAAGTCAGGAAACGCTGGGTTTTCTCCTTTGTAATGCTTTGCCAGGCTTCTAATGCAGCCGTCTTTTGTTGTTTTTTGTTTTCGATTGTTCCTGCCTTAAGTTTTTGCTTGAGTAAATGAAATGCAGCTCGGCTGACGTCTGGTGATTTACTCTGCCATTGCACAATATTCCACTGTTGCTTTTGCAGGATGTTTTGGATCATCCGTAATATGAAACACCATCCAATCATCTTTGCTGCATCAAAGCAGGAAGTACATAACTATCAACGTCAGGATTCATCTGACATCATCAATAAACACAAGTGAAAGCCATGTGTACCCATGCCAGACTTTTTTTGTTGCAGAAGTGCTGTGCTTTGGATCAGCTATTCTTCTCCAAACTTTCTTCTTCTTGTTCTGGTACAGATCTTCAACTTCATTTCAGATCTATTCATTTGAGTGGAATATGTTTTCTTCGGTGAGCATGCACCTCTGTTGTCTTCTGTAGACGTCCAGGCCTTTTCTTTTCAGAATGTACCAAAATGTTGTATTGGAACACTCTGTTACGAAGTGTTAGACAAATTTCTGCTATGTCTCGGATCTCATTGAGCTCCTTTGTCGACACGACGTATGTTCACACCTACTTCTATAATTTTATCTCAGTACAAAAACACTGTAGTATAGTAAACTATTAAAGTTGCTTTGTCTCAGCAAGGTGTTATTCATCACTGCTCATGTCTATTTATTTATTAATTTGATAAAAAAATGTCACTTGGTGACTAAACCAGTGAGGGTTGCTTTTTGTATATTGATCAAATTAACTCACATCCCACAGGCAGTTTTAGGAGTATTTCAGACCAATCAAATTCTTTATACAGTTACTTTTTAAAACGCTAAATCCAGAAGTCAAGCACTTTTTGTATTAGTTTTGAAGCTCTTAGAAATACTCAATAATTTTGTTCAAAAGACATGATTGCTCTGCGATGGACTGGCGACCTATCCAGGGTGTACCCCCGCCTCTCGCCCAATGTGAGCTGGAGATAGGCACCAGCAGACTCCCGTGACCCTGGAATAAGCGGGCATTTTCAAAGGGAACAATAAAAGCCTAGAGCATTGTTGGCAAGATATTTTGGGGATTTTACCCATGACAAGTTTCCTGGATCAACCCAGGAAGCGTCTGGTTGATGTTCAATCACTGAACCTGTTGCCCACTATCTTCTTTACTCTTTTAGAACCTTCAAACCTATTGCAGCAGACTGCTCAAAAGGTGTAACAGTGCTGAGTACTGCAGATCCAAATATTAAAAAGAAATAGTTTTTATCACAAAAATGCCACACATATGGTAACATGGATGTGTGCATGCCCCCACTATGTGAAAAAAAATCTGCAGTTTTATGGTGAGACTGCACTAAAGAGAATAGCTCCTCGAGTCAGAATTCAGTGAAGTGACCGTGGTGCCGGACAGCAGATTTACAGCCCTGCCACCCTCACAGAAGGCTAGGAACTCCTTTCAGCCAGCTCTGCTAAACATACAGCAAATAGCATTTTGGTGCAGTTTCCACATGTGCACCTCCATATATTTGGGTAAAAGTGTCGTCACACTTACAGAAATTGCCTTAGCATTAATATAACTGGATATTTACCAGTTACCGAGAGGAATCCTGCTCCAATCTCTTTGATCATCAGCCCCTGAGCTGTAGTTCTCCTTGGAAATGGGTTCATACTGATATGGCAACATCATGATATTGTTGACTTTAAACACACTTTTTACATAATAAGAGTTATATTTGTTGTCAGGTGTTCGGTTTCAGAGATGCACGTGATGCGCATAAACCATTCCTTAGGAAGATCAACAAGCTCTTCAGACAAGATGTTTTATTAACTGGAATGGTGGGATTAAACTGGAGAGGGTGTACTGTCCGGCCATTAAAAAACTTTATAGAGATCTGTTAAATTGGTTCGTGTCATTCTTAAAAAGGGGGAGTTTCTGGTGCACAGAAAATTCTTTATGTCTGAGCAAGAGAACATATTTTCGTAGTTGGAACACCTCAAAACTTCAGCTTTCTCTGGGTCATTGAGACTCCACCAGGCGTAGTTTTGTGCCCGGTGTTCTTTGGTCATTTCCATAATGCAGAGCTTTAAGTGAGGACAGGTGTATTTTGTACAGGTAAAACTCTGAAATGACAAATTCATCCTCAGAACAAACAATTATTATTGTATAATACAACAATTCTCTTGAGGATGCTCGGCTTTCATCAGACTTCTAAGAAACATTCCATTTTAAACTTAAGTTCAGATCTATGCATATATGTAAACTGAAAACAAAGGAAACCGTTTGATCCTTTCTAGCTCAAGGATTAAACCCCATTCCAGAAGAGTTTCTAGCAGTGCATTTCCCTGAGCAAGTAAACCATAATAAAACCCATTCAAAGAGGTGAGAGGTCAAAGTTGAACGAAGAACGATAATCAATCTCCATTCTCTTCTCTCTCTGCTCCTTCCTCTTGAGTTCTTGAGCGCTGAGCTTTGATCCTCTCTCCCGTCTCAATCTTTTCTCTTTCTGTACGTGCTGAACAGCTCGCGGGTCTTTGGATTGAAAGTGGGTGACTTTGGGCTGCAGGTCTGGGCCGTACCCCAGCCCGGCATGATCCCTCTTCAGGATGGTGCTTACAGGGTTTCTGCGGCCTGCGTGAGCAGGTCCCAGGCCGGAGGATGGGTCCCAACCCAAGCGCAGCATCATTCTGTAGCTGGCGCTGGAAGACGGCAAGCAGTACTGAGGGGGAGCAGGGGGCCGGAGAACACTGAACTGATGCAGGGTGGAGCACCGGTGGGTTTTGGTGCTATCTGTGTATTCCACACCACACACTTCACACCATTGAGGCGGAACACTGGAGAGACATACACATATATATTATTTATTTACATCAAATAAACCATTTTTCTGAGTCTGTTTTACACCAATACGACTTTGTAATACACCTTGAGTGAATGTAACCATCTATACCAGGGGTGTCAAACTCATTTGAGCTCACAGGCCGCATGGTGCACAATTCTAAGGGCCGGACCACACAAATCATGTACAACAATCATTGTCTGCCTTAATTTATTCATTCATTAAATTCACATTATGTTTCCTATTAATTAGGAAATTTTCCAACCATATTCTGAAAGTAAAACATTTTGATGAACAAATATTTCCCCAAAAAATACTTTGAAAAACCAAAAACAGTAAAAAAAATGTACTGTTTTAATTATACAATGAGTTTTAATTCTCATTGTATAATGTGCTTCAGAAGTCAGTAACTTTCACCTCACATTGAAACTCTTCATATTGATCTCCCAGTTTAACTACAAAACTAAACAGTGAGTTAGATGGAATATGTTTTTAAAGGTATGTTTTCTAAAGAAAAAACATTCTTTGTAATTATTTTTTACAGGAATGAAGCAACATTACAATAGTAATGTTTTAGTATAAACAATAGCAGTTTTAAATAAACATGGCATAAACAATTCTACTAAACTTACGGATTTGTTTTCCTGACTCTGATTTAATACAAGAGTTAGCTTTAGCTTCAGCCTCAAAAAGTTTCAACTTCAAAAAAACGACAAGCGTTTATCAACACAACAGCAAAACAAATCATCATCATTTAACGGGGAAACTGAAGTTAGAGATGCATAGAGACAGCCGGCGCCCGAGCTGCTCACTGCGCCTAGACTTTTTGCAAGAAAAAAATAGACTCGTCATATTAACACACTGCTGCAAGGTGGAGACACACAAGGCTAAATACTTGGTAAAAAAACAAATTATTATCAAAGCAATTCATTCGCAATTTATTTAAAAAAATGTAGTAATTTAAATGTTAAACCTATTCACAGTGAACTCCCTGCTCTCTCTCCATATCGCTCTCTCATTGAATATGACACAGGACTGGAATTTCACTCCTGTCCCATCCCACTCCCAGAGAAAAAAAATCCCATCCCAATCCTGGACCAGAGTAAAAAAAATAAATCCTGTCCTGTCCCACTCCTGTAGAATTGACTCCTGGTCCCATCCAACTCCCACTCAAAATTACTCCCACTCCCATCCAACTCCTGCCAGCTTAGAAATACCTGTAGTTTTTTAAAATGGATTCCAGTTTAGTAAAAACAGGACATTTGTCACATTAACCATTTTATTAACCGTACGCCAAGTAAATTGTGTTTGTATCGTTTTTTTAGCCATTTTTCTTTTCAGAGGAAATAAAACTTTCAAAATCTGGCAAATATTTCTTATTTTTATGTTATAAATGCTCAGAACAGTGTGTAATAACAAAAAAGGATTTGAAATTTCATCCATGAAAATGTAAAGCAACAAGATTTTTGAGATTACAGAAATTAACCTCAACCTATTGTCCATCCACTAATAACTTTTTGTCTGAATACGGCTTTCAGAGTCGATTTTAAAGGTTGTTTTATTTACAACGGTCCGGGTTTTTTTCAGCTGTGTAATATAGTAGAGTAGTTCCTGTCACAGGAGGTTACCCTTTATCAGAAAAAAAAATCAGATTATGTTAGAATCAAGAGCATGAGCAGTTTTAAAGCAATATTATATAAAGTCAATTTATATAATGTCAAAAATGACACTATATATTGAAAAACATTATTGTTGGGAATAAACCCTGTGTATAAAAACTTTTATTACATATGACTGGGAATGAAAAATTAACTAACTCACAGGGCTCTCAATGATAGTATTATAAACATCTTTCACTATTTACAAGTGTTTTGGCACTGCAATCTAACACTTTATAGTGTGCCAAAAACGGCAGAAGAATGAGAGGTTCGTTGAGCTTTTGGTGCTGGAGATTTTTGTTAATGAGAATAAATGATTAACACTTCTGTTTTTGAAAGCATTTTTTGTCTCTCAAAATAAACCTACCAATGCATTTGTGGACTGAATATATCCTTATGTATTGACTTAACAGAACAGAGGTTAAAATAATCTTTTCTCTGACGGTATGGGGGTTTCACTCCTGAAATTATAAACAAAAACTGTTGCAATTGTCCCCTAAATGCAACTGTATTTGAAATGCAGTTTAAAATGATCTAAAAACTCCCATCTGGTGGGAAACTTTTTCATAGGAATCAATGACCATCTAACCGAGATTTCCCTTATACTTTAAGATATTCCTTCCATCTCTTGGTAATTATAATGTTGTTCATAATGATTTAGATTGTATTTTGGCATTTTAAATAAAAATACTGCTTTCTGATGCAATTTCTAGTTTTTATTTGCATGAAACAAGGCCACACAACCATGGAATTGTTCTTAAACCCCACAGAATGTTATTATTCAAGCTTTTTAAGAGGAATCTGGCAACCCTCGTGAATTTTAATCAGTAACTGAACCTTAACACATACCTTAACCTTAGCACTCACTCTAAACACATTTTCATAACAGTGACTAAATTAAACCTTAGAAGTCTGGGGATTTTTGAGCCTTTTTACTACTAAACAGTTAGCTCTAACAAATTATCTTTAAAACAGTTTTTTGTGTCAATGCTTGATAACACAAGTTACTTTTTTTTTTTTTTTTACAAAAATGTTTTATTAAATATTTATTCCACAAAAAAGCTGAAATTGTACATAATACAATTCCAAGTAGTTAATTTTGTCCTTTTTTTACGGCAATATTCTGTTTTACGGTGTTCCTGTTTTATGAGGGAAAATCAAGTGTTGAGACCAAAACAAAACAAATAGAAAATTGTATAAAAAAAAAAACAAAACAGGCAAACCTTTCCTTAACCTTATACACTGCTCCAAGCACTTTTTGAGAAAATAGCCATTTGTGCAACTCCTCCAAAATGGAAATATCTTAAAATAATTTTTCAAAAATAAACACTGTTAATAAACAAACTAAAGACCTTTCAGTTTTGGAAACCTTTCCTTCAGAAGTTGCTGAACAAACGAAGAGACCTCACGGCAAAAAGACACAAAGCTGCAAAAACAAGGAACTATAACCTCTGGAAAGAGAAACAGTCGGGAGGAATCCTCTTATTGAGAACAAGCTCCAGATATCTAGATTAATGTCTTCGCATCAGATGGAGGTGCCAAACATCAAAAGCGCACAATCCGAGCGCTGTGAAACAGATTTCGTGTCCAAGGCTGACTGGTCTCAAGGGGCACATGGCTGGGAAATGTTCGGGAACCACTGATTATATTATTTCTGTTTTTTTGACAAATGAGAAAGCAGGCGAAAGGAAATCTCCACTGGATAATAAACCAGAAAATAAATTCACCCTAGTGTTCTGTTCAAGCCCAAGGTGAAATTGATCCTCTGAAATGACCTCGGTACGTGCTTTAGATGACGAGAGCTCCTCTGATTTTTTTCCATTTGACATTTTGTGCAAAGTATTTTAACATAATGCTTTTTAATAACAAATGTTTTCAAAAAGTACTTAGGCTCTTAAACAATGGTTTAAAAAAAAAAACAGACCTGCGGGTGTTGCTGGCTGATCGTGCATCAGTGCTCCCCACCCCACTGCATTCCTCCAGCTCTCTCAGCACATCCTGGTGGCCTGCCTGCAGGGCCAGATCCCGTGCATCTCTGCCCTGAGATGGAACAAATAAAAACAGGAAAGGCTTAAACAGAGGAAGACAGACATGAAAGAAGCTTAAAGATTTTCTTTGAACTAGGGCTGCAACAAAGGATTATTTTGGTAATCGATTAATCTATCGATTATTAGATTAGTCATTGATTATTTCAATGATTAATCAGCAGCCTTTGACCGATTATTCTGTTTTTTCAACTAGTTAAAATAATGAGTTATAAATATTCTAACTAATAAATAAAAAAAGAAAATCACTTCAGCTTTTGAAATAGTTGTTTTAATGAACTTTGAGACAACTAAACAGATCATTCTCTTTAAGTTTTCTGATTGTGTTACACTCAAATTACACACAAATGCTCTCTAAGCATTGTTTACATGTGTTGTTCTAATTCAATAGAAAAAAATAAATAATCAGCTGCATTACAGACAAAAAGAAAGTTGAATGTGAACATATCTTGACAGCAGCATTAATAATTGTTGGTTTACCACTCGTTTTAGTTCATCAAAAGTAATATCCCAGGGAAATACACAGTAATGAAACTAGATATTTGGAGGGTGATCCTCTAATAATTCTTAAAAAAATCTGGCAACATTTCAAAATGTAAGAAACAAATAAAGATAAGTTTAGAATCAGCATAAGATAATGAATGGTGTGAGAAAAAAATGAAATGCTTTGGTGTGTTGTCTTCATTTTATTTCTATTTTTGACTCTTAAAGCTATTAAAATGAACATTCCCCATTGTGGGACAAGTTTTTTTTCCCATAATGTGAATGGATCTATATAGCTTTTTATTTTATATCAACGATTTTTTACTTTGTTTAATCCTTCTTTTTACGTTAAATGTTAATTATTCTAATGAATACGCAAATAAAATATAAACATCTAAAGTTTGTATAATGCTGTACATTCATAAAATATTACAATATTCACTGCTGTAAGCAACTTGCTTTCTTGCATTCTTTTAAACTTTTTAAACAATATTTATAGTTGAACATTGTGTTACAAGTAAATTTGACATCTACGTGGCAGATAAGCAAAATAAAAATCAAAAAGTCTTCACGAGTAAACATTTTATTTGAGCTCTCATTGGTTTAGTCTGTGCAATCACGTGATTGAATGCGCGTTCACGCAGAGGGATGCTTCCTCGTGCTCCAACATACACATTGTGCTCCCGTGAAAAGCAAGTTCTGCCTTGTATTGCACACGACAGCATTTTTGGTTACGTTTAGTAAAACTTTCCCAAACCTTACTCGTTCAGATTCGTTTAATAGTTTTCTTCTACCGCAGTAACATTCATGAGGGCCCCGACACATGATCCTTACATTAGGTCACATGACATCAAACGACTACTCGACAACAAAAATATTCGACAATGTCGACTAATCTTTTCAGCCCTACTTTGAAGCCTAAAAAGAGTTACACGTCATCAATCAAAATTGTGACTTTCAACTAGTTTTGATTTCGATGTTAACCCTAGCTTTGGGATGAAACATTTATGCTAATGAGAAGTCACCATTGCGAATCCATGTGATTCCCCGACTGCTGAAATCGAACTCCATCACCAGCCGGTGGCATTTGCCATGCCGCCTTCATGAGGGGTTTATTTCGAGAAACCCAGTGAGTTCTGTGTGTGCGCACATACAGGCTGCATTATAAAAAAGCATTCGCTGTTCCTCGTTCATGCACGACATTCAGTTGCAGTGCTTATATGAGGGTGTACTTTTCCCTTGTAATTTGAAGCAGGAAAATAGCAAATTTGTTGTTGATAACATCCGTTACATTGCCTCCGGCCGACAAGTTGTCTCTTTTGGTCTGGATGGGGCATTTTTCAGGTGTTCCTAGCAATTTTCAATGTTTTATCAGCTTTTCTGACGCAATAAAACAATTATCCTTCACTGCTGCCAGTTCATTACTGTAATCAGCCTTGTATACCGTGCATCTAAACAAAATAATGGAACGAGACGTGGCTGGCTTTAGCAGTGAACTGAGCAGCAGCCTGGCATCATGACTCGTGTCTTTAGCCGGTACAAGCGCACACACTGAGGCTCTGTTCTCCAGATGCAGAGGAAACGTCTTCAGGATTGTGGGAAGAGCATCATCCTGTGCGTGTGAGTTATTCCGTTCAATATGAAAAGTATCAAAAATAATATAAAAAGTAATCCAGCTTTTTTTAAGCTCATCTTCTTGACTTCATTATTATTTTATTTTGCACCCCATATTTGTTATGAAACTCTATGTATGCGCTTTTTAAAATGTTTCAATCACATAAGAATAGCAATACTTTTGTTTCTAAAAAAGGCAGTGGGGGTTGGGACGTATTTCACAATTGTCACGTGGCATTTATGCAAATCAAAGGAAAGGTGAGATGAGTACAGAACAGTAGTGAGAGCAGCTATGATGTATGGGTCAGAGACTGTGGCAGTGAGGAAGAGACAAGAGGCAGAGATGGAAGTAGCAGAGATGAGGATGTTGAGGTTCAGTTTAGGAGTGACGAGGATGGACAAGATTAGGAACGAGCACATCAGAGGGACAGCTCAGGTTGGTTGTTTTGGAGACAAAGTCAGAGAGGCCAGGTTGAGATGGTTTGGGCATGTGCAGAGGAGGGATAGTGGTTATATTGGTAGAAGGATGTTGGAGATGGAGATGCCAGGCAAGAGGTCAAGAGGAAGGCCAAAGACGAGATATATGGATGTTCTGAAAGAAGACACTCCTCAAGAGTAGAGGATACTGAGGACAGAGTTAGGTGGAAACGGATGATTCGCTGCGGCGACCCCTAAACTGGGAACAGCCGAAAGTAGAAGAACAAGAAGAAGGTGATGACATCATCTAGCAACTTTTTGTGACTTGGGCCAGCCTTCAGAGGCTTTTCTTACTTCCCCTGGCAACACTGGCATATTCTCATCTAAGTAAAGGAAAATATGATTGAATTGTTTGATCGTTTTGTTAAAAACAATGTGTGGTTGAACACCAAGCTTCACTTGTTCAGTAACAGTTTCCATGTTGGATTAATGCTTTAATATCCAGGCATCGAAGCAGTTTTTTATCCTCAAGTTCTGCCACGTGGAAGAAGAGTCTTTAACACAATTGTTTGCTATTTTCTGGTCAAAAGTGTGAGACTTCATCTTTTCCTGTTCGTAACAAATGTTGATCAATAGTTGTTTGAGCAAAAGTGAGTGGAGAAGCAGTGTGCCACCCTAGTTTCCAAATGTCATCTTCTTCACCCAGTGTATACGTGTACATAACATATCCATTGTTTTTATTCCATGCAATAAACTTGTGTCTGCAAAGTTGATTTGCCGTAGTGTGTTGTTCTTTCTTGTAAAATTAGCTTTTCATAAACCTCGCCTGCTTGACAACTACATCAGAAAATCACAGTAGAACTAATTTTTTTAGTATGTTTTGTGTTTTTTAAAATCCCCAAATTTAAGTAAATGAATATTATCAAAAATTTACCTTTAACTATAGAAATACAGCGACTTAAAATAAAAGGCTCATGTTATGTCAGGTGAAAATTATTGTAATTATAAAACATTATTTTTCTGAATCATAAATCCTCATAAGAAAATATCCTGCAAAAACAAAGGGTTTACTGATCTGAGGAGTTCTTTCTTATCTTAAAGAAAGGCACCCCCTGTCTCCTTCCTGCTCTATTCATTAGTCAACAGGTCGCTGAAAGTCTCTTTTTCCTATGGAATTCCCTTTCTTTCAAGAAGTGGTGAACACTTACGCAAACATTCCATTCCATGTGGCCACAAGCCATATTCTATCACTCCAGAAGAAGAATCAGTCATTTTTGAGGATGAAATGTGATCTACCTGTCTGTCAACGACCCCCACCCAGGCAGCTCCTTGTTTCAGCAGCAGTCGAACCGCTTCTACTCTTCCTGCCTGGCTGGCGCACATCACCGCCGTCCAGTAAAACTCATCACGGAAGTTCACATCACAGCCTCGGCGTAACAGCTCCTTCAGAGTCGCAGTGTCCCCCTCCTGCGCACATCGCAGTAATCTGTGTCCATCACGTTCTGAGCTGCACAGCTCCAGGCCAGTAGAAGCTTCTGGTCTTCTGGCTTCTTGTCGTCTCTTTCCGATGGCTCCTTGTGCACAAATAGAGCGATAATTGTGAAAATGCTCTACAGTGATGAGAAATCAGACAGAGATGATTAAAAAATGGGAGCGTGCCAATTTTAATTCACGTATCTGGTCTAAATAAACCGAAAATAGGCCCCTTTGAACCAAAACCACTATATTGCCGTCTATGCCTTTATATCTCCTCCGCAATTTTAAAAGGCTGCAGATAATCACAGAATGATTTCCTGGGATTTCTTTAGCAATACTTCAGCTGTGTTTTAGCAAAGATTTCATTGTAAATATTATATTTGTACTGTGTATATAAGTACAATCATTGTCTTAGTAGTAGTATTAGGTTTATTAGTGTTAGATTTTTTTTTCTCATATTATATGTCCGTGATTCTTCTGTGATCCTTCAGCATTTGTGCATTAAGTGCGTCTTTTCTTCCTAATTTCCTCGCAATTTCATCCACAATATTTGGCACAATAAAGTGCCAAAACACTTGTAAAACAGTAAAGGAAGATGATTATATAATCGTCAAGAGTGCGGAGAGCCCCTGGGAGATTTGTGGAACACAAACAGCAGCACAGGTAGGGGGCATGTCACCGTCTCAATCATTCACATGGAAGTAATAAAAGTTTTCATACACAAGGTATATTCCCAGCTTTATAACAATTATGGTTTTCAATATATAGTGTAATTTTTTTATTTGACATTATATAATATTGCTTTATTACTGATCATGCTCTTGAAATCAACGACATATTGCTTCAGTCATTATTTTTATTTTATATTTTGCTAATTTTTGTCAAAAAAAAAAACAAGGATTTCCATTGGAAAAATCTAATCTAATATATTTATAGAGATTTTTCTGATGATGAGGAAACGATGATGAAAAGGTAGGGCTCTGTCTTCAACTGACCAGGAACTACTCTACAATATTACATAGCTGAAAAAAAAGGAAATGAAAGAAAAAAAACTGCCTGGACCTTTAACAACCTGTGAAATGAACACTGAAAGCCCTAAGCAAACAAAACTTTTTAAGTTGATGCACAATCAGTTGAGGTTCATTTCTTTTATCTAAAAAATCTTGTTGCTGCACATTTATAGTTATTTGTAAAGAGAAACATGATAAAAATTCAAATCTGTTTTTTTACTTTTCTTGTTATTACTTTTCTTGTATCTTGTATAAATAACAAATATTTGTCAGATGTTGAAAGTTTTATGTCCCTTGAAAACAAAAAAGGCCAAAAAAACTGTTATAATTTCTGTATCATTACAGGAGTAAAAGAGTTAAATGCCTTTAAACAATGACCAAGTGTAAAGTGGTACAGACCAGGGGTGGGGCAGTTGGACTTGGCATGTTCCCAGCTGGCAATCCCACTGAAAAAATTAGAAAGGCTCAATCCATTGAAGACGTGGCTTGAAATCCCTTCGTGTTTATGTTCAGTCATACTTTATGGTCATGGAAAATGATGGTCAAGAAACATCCGAATGTACGCATCCGTTTACAACAAACAGATCCAATCTGGATTAAGGAATAAACACATATTCTGAACATTCTAGGGATGTCCCGATCTCATCACATGATCATATGGTTTCAGATGTCACCTCCCAATCAGGACTCTGAAAAACCATCTCTAGACCAGCTTTGCGACTTTTCAGACAGCTTGGCGACTTTTTTTATCTAGTAACTAGCAACCAATCAAGAGAGTTTTTCAGGTGTTCCTAGCGACGTTGTTCATTCTGGCTGACGGCGTTTTCTTAAGCTATAGAACACGTCTCCCTGACTTCCTCGACCTTGTAAACACTCATCAAAACAAAAGCGCTGAAACGAGACGCAGCTGGTTTCAGAGGAGCACTGTTCTTCTTGATGTTTTATGCCATTATGAATTTTGGTGCATTCAGCGGAGCACTGCGGAGTAGCTGTGTCTAGTTAAATTTCACAGAGATTAATTTGAATTCAACTTTCATGTAATTTACTTAATCCCATTGTGCCTTTTAATAATGCATCATTAAAAAAAGCAATACTTTTGTTCTTTGCATTGAAAAGAGCAGTGGGGGCCGAGAACTTATTACATGAATGTCACGTGTTTAAGTGACTCGAAGGCACAAACACTGGGTGGTCCGTATAAAATCCCAATACTAAAGTGAGCATTCATTCTTTGTAAAACTCTACCTGTTCTCCTCCTCCCTCTCCTTGAAGCCGGAACATCTCCGTCTTTTGGCCTCTCTCCAGCTTTCTCTTGTACAAGGCTTTGGTAAAAGTCTCTAGCCTCCTCTCCAGTTAGAGTTTGCTTTTCTTCTGTCTTTTGTTCTATCCAGAACTTATCTTCTTCTTTTGCTCTTGTGAAGTAGACAGGTTTGTTCATCTTCAACTTTTTTTCCAATTCCTAGAGTCTGCAGTTGTCGATCATATCCATTCGTTTCTGAGAGAAAGAGAGAATGTAATTAAATGCATCTTTATTTGTATTAAGTTGGCACAACTATGACTAGAAAGCATCTTATAAAGGGGTCATGAAGTGGAAAAACTCATGCTTGATTGACGTGATCCTCAACCAATACAGAACTCACTTTCTTTTCGAAGTGGCTCTGGAAAACACCAAGTGTACAAAATGATACTTTGTGACATAGGACCCTCTTAAGATTTAAGAATCATATATTCCCACATCTGTCTGTTGCATGAAGACGCCAGCCTTACACCTTGGCACAGCAGGACAGAAATCTGTATTGAAGGAGCTTGTTAGAGGAGGATATTAAAAAATCAGTACGGCTCAAATCCAAAGTGAAAAGCAATAAGTGAAAACTACCCGGATTTCCTGTCACTTCCAGCAAGAAACTGAGATCTGCATATCATCCACACTTCTAGATCTCATGATGAAATTTGGTGACACAGATTAGTAATTTATCTTCTTTCCCATTGCGCTCTTCGATCAAGATGAGGTCTGTATCTCTACCTCGATTAAAGAAGCATAAACATTTAGTTTTGTGTTGCTTTGAAAACTTCTCTCAATAATTGTAAACATTGCGGCTCCTGATTAAGCCATCTTTAAATGTTATTTGAATGTTTCATGCTGAAACCTCAGCATTTCAAGGAACCTTAAAACGGCTCATTCATTATATTATATGATTTTAACCCTAGTAAAAAAAAAAAAAATCAAGCTGTTTTGGAAGTTTAGATTTATGTTCGATGTTAAGTTTTGGCCAGTAGATAAAGATGTTGGATGACTCGAATTGATATAAAACAAGTTTAACAGGGAAATAGAAGCCTCAAATGAACGTTATAGGTTACTGCGAAGTTTTGTGTTCGTGGTGAAAGCAAGTTGTAATAAAATAAAAATTGAGTACTGAATTCCCTAATTCACAATAACAACAGCCTTTCACAGCACACGTCAGTTGTTTACGTTATTCGTGTAACGTCGCTTTGATTATACGGTTTGCTAATCATTTATAGTCTTATACACGTTATTATTTACAATAACTCATGAATAATACCTGTATATTTTCTCCAGAAATTATATAAAAAAAGCGTTAAAGGTACACTCACAACACACTCGTTCCGCTTCTTCCTCCTCATGTGTTGATCAATGACTGTCCTGTCTGCACTACTGCCACCCGCTGGTCTGGAGAGCTAGTGTTCTTCTTCGCGTTTAAATTAAAAGAAGAGTGCTGTCACACCGCCACCTGCTGAGTAAAAGTTTTCATTCACTTAATGGTGTCTGTATGACGGCAAATCAATGCCAAAAATGTTCACACTGAAAACAGACCCGTGCGATCACGTCATGCGCAGAAAAAAGATCCGTGTGACTCGAAAACAGATCCGCGAGCTTTTTTTCTATCTGCCCGTGAGCAACCAAGCGCAAACACACTCTTGTTGTCAGTGGGTGGTATTTCTACGCGCTCAATTTCTCCATCGGCTCGTGAAACTCATTTCTCCGTCTAATAAAGTTTCATTTTTGTCCTAGACGGGGCGGTAATTTTGTCCAAGATGGGACGGGACCTACTTTTCAAGAAGACTGCTGTGTTTGGCCGCCCGTCTGTCAGTTAGCAAAGATCTTAACCCATTTACAAAAAATTACAAACAGCACAAAGAGTTAAGTAAAGTAAATTAAGATTACAGAATACGGGGGAAAAAGGAATATGATATTATAAAATTTTAACAATAACATAAGAATGCATTCCATAAACTGATAAAGCCAAAATATTACCTTGCAATGCTGAGTACATTTGTATAGGTGTATAAAAATCTTTACTTTTTTAACATAACCCTTGATTCATTTAAGTAAAAAAAAGATGGATGTAACTTTTTACGTTATTAATGAAGTTAACAATGTGTTAGGAAAAATCTAACTCTGAGGGAATAATCTAGTCAAGAGATTAATGTTTAAAAAATTCAGAAACTACTAAATATGTTATTTAGGTTCTGTAATCTGATGAGGGTTTCAATGAAGGATTAATTTAAATTCTTCAGACTTTATTGGAACAAGTCAAAATGTGTTCATATGTGAACATGTTTTTAAAAGCACCAATCATGCAGAAACATTGTTTATGTCATTATTATTTATCCACGCGGGTACACATATTCTTACTTCTATGTTCTTATAAGTTTTTTTATGGGTAGGAAATTTGTGAGTAGGTCGAACTGCTGATAAATGGAGATAATTTCATGGGAAATGTACCATCCAAGTAATTACATTATAAAGTGATGTGGAGGCAAGGGACCGTTTAATCCAATAAACTCTCAAAGTATTGACAGTGATTGACAAAATTATAGGATTTAATGTTATTTAAACAAAAAATTTTCAATAAAATACACAATAAATCCACAACCCTGAAATTGCACACAAAGTACTATTCCGAGTAGTTTTGAGACAAAATAAAAATTCATAAATCCCAAAAAGGTCCAAAACCCTCTTTAAAACCTCATACACTGTTTCAAGCACTTTTTGTGGCATTGTGCTTTGTTTGTGCAAAAATTAAAAAAGAAAAGAAAGAGACCTTATAAAGACCTACAGGGCTTGTATTTTAAAGGGTTATCCATTCTTTTCACCACTAGGCGGCACTTGTGGAACAGATTTGGGGTCTGGAAAAAGAAAGTCACACATTTTATCAAACTTTTATATGATTTAAATTATGCATCATAACTCTTAAAATGTTCATTTATAAAACACAAAATATCAAAACTAATAAAACCTTTTGAAACTCAACAAGTCAAAATTATGCTGTAATGGCCACATGCACCAGTGCGCAAGGACTTCTAAAGGGTTAAACAGAGATGCATAGCATTTATTTACTTAAAAATGAACAAAAACACTTTCATGAGCGTTTCAAATTTTTATTGAAATAGTGTCATTCTCTTAAACACTGGAACTCTGGAACTGCAGGCTGAAAACAATAAAATATGTAGAACTTGAAAAGTGACCAGAACAAAGACAGATCACATGTGTAAAAGGAACTTTTGGTTAATTAAGTATTTATTTACTACTTCATCCAGACAGCTGGTGATCTGTAGAAAATTGTGCCACTTTAAAAGTGAACAAGGATATTTTGATAGCGTGTCGGCTCAGCTGCACTGACGAAACTGATCTGTTTTTTTGTTTTTTTTTTTGTATAGAAATAAACACAAGATCAGAAAAAGATTGTTGGAAACATTCCCATCAAACTGAGAAGATACACCACTTCCACTCTATAGCAGCTAAACATACAGAGCCTTTCTTAGAGAACAAGACAGTTATAATTCACTGACGTGTATTTGAAGCATTAGCAGTCCTCTGACCAAGAGTGAACCGGTGAAGGCTGGAGACGCTTTCTTTAAGCACCATCATCATAGTGTAGATAAACATGCAGTAAAAGCAAACCAGTAGATGTGATCCCAATTGCTTCATAAACTGCCATAATTTGGCCCAAGAGTTTTTTTAAGCACTTTAACCGAACCCTCGTTAAAAGTGCTTAGATTTAAGCAAAAAGCATAAAAGCTCAGAACAAAAAAAATGAAGCAAAAAAAAAAGGAACACTGTAACATGAACAAAAAAACTGAAGCTGAAAGAGATCAATCCCTGAACCCAAACTGTATTTACTACCGTGTGAAGCTGCAGATTTCCTCTTTATCTCTCTCTGCAGGATTTACACAGCAATAAATTCACAAATAATCAATGCGGAAGAAAGCGCTTCTGGATGTCGCTCTTCGACTGAATAATTCTGTGGATTTGGAAGATGGCCAGTGAAGACATTGAGGACAGATTGCCAGGGAAGTGCAGGGTGTCCCAGCCGTCTCAGCATCAGGGTCCTGCTGGAGCTGTCTCTAGCTCTTCACCACCCCTCCATCACCTTCACTAACAAAACGCTTGCGCCCCCTGTTGAACAAAAAACAAAGCTACTGATTATCCACACATTTTATGTAATGTCATTTAATTTGGTCTCGCCCAAGAGAAACGACTGATACATTGTTATAATCATCTGCAGATTTAGTCGTCATTCACACCACACTCACTCTGGTCCGCACAAGTTGAAAACACAGCCACGTGACATCATACAGGCCACTCATTTGTCACAAATGCGTTTCCCCATCTGTTTTTCGATTGGTTAGTACAAACGTGTACACAGAGGTAAAGAACAGAGGACAGAAGCCCTGGAGACTGGGACAACATGCTCAAAATGGACAAGATTGGCTTTTATGTTAATCACTTATCTCAAATGATGTGAACACGGGGGCTGTGTTTGTTCTAAAAGCTTCTAAATCTTTTAGTTCAGATCGGAGTTTGACCATCACAAATAATGACGTAAAAGTGAAAGTGACATTAGAACCAAGTGACCCATACAAGGAATTTGTGCTCTGCATTTAACCCATCCAAGTAAACACACACAGCAGTGAAACCGAATCACAACTGATGCAATACACACTTCGATGCTGCGATGAGGATGCAACCTGAAACACCAATTAATTTTTAGTGATGCTGTGCACCCCTAATCCGAACCAAGGACAAAACTCATTTATTCCTTCATCTTCTAACCAACTTAATCCATTTCAGGGTCACGGTGGTCACATCTTCAGTCCATCCCAGGTCAAAAGTGGGATCAAGCAAAGGCAGGTCACTGCGCCACCCACCCATAAATACTTATTTCAGATAAGTATTCAGGTCAAAACTAAAACAGTGTACACTCTGAATCGCGAATAAACATCCAGATATTCATCTGAAGAACATCACGAGCATCTGACCTGGTCGGACAGGAGTCTCTCAGCTGCTTTGTGATGACCGACTCTTGGAAACAAAGGTCCACAAAGGCTTCCATGATGGACTGGGCATGAGGCACGTCCAGGTTGATTTCCGGAAGTTCGTCGTAAACCCGCTGGAATCCCTGTGTAAAACAGACAGACTCATTGGTCCTCGAACAAACGAGACAAAGTGAGCATTCGCTTCAACAAGGAGATGGAAATCTCATGAGAAAAAGAAGCATCGGTAACTGCTGATGGCAAAAAGAAATGTTTACATTTATTTCCAAACCTCTTTTAAATCCCCCACTTCTTTTTGGCTTTACTTTATATTCAGCTGAACCAAAAGGAAACAAAAATGTTGTCAGAACTTGGTTCAAACATCTACGGCTGAATGTCTCCAATATTTCTGCTAGCATTACATCAAAAGAAGCACAGGGGACATGTATCCGCATTGGTGGATTGATGGAGCCCAGGGCTGGACTTCACTGAACAAGCTGCTTTTAATGAGGGACAGACACATGAACACTTCTTTGATGGTGAAAATTATATTTTCAGTTTTTATGTGACAAAAATAACATGTGCCGTATGAATAAACATTTACATTTGTGTATTTAGCAGACGCTTTTATACAAAGTGACAAACAGTTTGGCAGTAAACACAACAAGCAACAAACATTCAGCTGCTTTAGATTTTGGTCGACCGATTTATTGCTCTTCCGACAATCAGATAAATTGTCATTTTTGCCAATATGTGACCCGGAAACTTTCGCTGTCTCTCTCAGGGTTGCCAGGTCCAAGAACTATTTCCAGTCCAAGGATATACAAATTTCCCCATCAGGAAAACACCACAAGGAAATTAATTGAGGGTCACCCTTCATTCATACAATGAAATCTTAATATTCAAAAACCAAAAAAAGAGGAAGAATTTTATCATTAAAATACGAAGGGGAATGTTTTACAATATGAAATACGTAAATATTGTAGAAATATGATATTTAAATAATGGCCCAATCATAAATTGTTTGGGTTAACGATTGGAAAATCTCTTGAAAAAAGATTGTTTATATATATATATATATATATATATATCGCTTAACTGGTGGTTGGTTTTTTTTTGTTTCAAAATGAATCCAGTCCAAAAAAAATCCCAGAGCAGATATAAACAGAGAGAAGAGAAAAATAAACGCTTTTATCTAAAGCGATTTACAGTGATTCAGAATAATATCTATGGAAAGTTTTTAGTTGCTTTTAAAGGTTGTGAGTGTTTAGAAAGACCATGACATAAATGGTCTTAATACCTAATGGTTTTAGAAAAAGCAGTAATTTCCACAACCAACAGCAATGGATTTATTGGAAGTGTGAATTCATAAAATAAAAAACATGTATAGCAAATATTTCCTTGCAATTATGAATAAACTTCCCACAAACAGCAGAAGCCTCTGTCGTCTGAGCTGACCTCTGTGTGATCCCGGGCAAGAAGCAAGTCTTTTCTCAAGCAACTCTGAGAAACTTTTGTTATAACCAAACTGTTGTGAATAAAGCCAAGGACCGACAGGGAAAACAGGAACACAGGAGCAGTAGAAATCCCTACTGTGCGCAGTGTAAATGCTGAGGCAAGCAACACTAGCACCACTGGCCCCAAATCTACATTATAATTTCAACCAGGATTATTATTTCTGTGAAGACCCTCTGGATAACAGTTAATCCAATAAGAATGCAGTATACGACACTGAAACCGAAACACTTTCATCATCTAACGGAACGTAAAATGGATTTGAAGTGTACACAAACCCTGTTCATCTGATCCAGTGTAATTAACCCACTCTGCCAGAACGACTTGAGGAGTTTGACCATCGTCTGTATGGCTGAGTCTCCTGTTGCCTCCAGCACCATAACTACAGCCTAGAGTCAGCAGAAACACAGAGGAATCAGACAATCTTCATTACAGGAAAACCATCCATCACTGAAACATGCAATGTAATAAAAATGTAACAGAAAGGGAGAAAATGAATCATTTTTAATGCTCCCTCCATACCTCATACACCAGCTCATGGTGAAAGTGTGGAACTTCAAGATCTCTGAGACAGTGCTCAGCCTCCGAGAGCTCTCCAGACACTAGATATTCTTTTAGCAGAAGATTCATCTGTACACAAACAACAGCATCCCCATTAACAGATGAAAAAACATCTACCGTATTTTTCGGCTCATAAGACGCACCGGCACATAAGACGCACCCAATTTTTAAAGAGGAAAATCCAGAAAAAAAAGATTCTGAACCAAATACTGTTGTAAAATATTTTATATCAACTGTGTAAAAGTTAACAGCCAAACATGTAACATGAACAGACAGTAAACAGTAAAAGTAACAAAAAAGGCTGTAATGTTTTACTTTGCCCCCACTCATCACTCTAAAGTCCACCATTCGTTATCACCATCATTGTTCCAGTGCAACATTGTCACCACATTACTAATAATAGCCAGTAACATTGTCACTACATTACTAATAATAGCCAGTAACATTGTCACTACATTACTAATAATAGCCAGTAACATTATCACATTACTAATAATAGTCAGTAACATTGTCACCACATTACTAATAATAGCCAGTAACATTGTCACCACATTACTAATAATAGCCAGTAACATTGTCACCACATTACTAATAATAGCCAGTAACATTGCCACCACATTACTAATAATAGCCAGTAACATTGTCACTACATTAATAATAATAGCTAGTAACATTGTCACCACATTACTAATAATAGCCAGTAACATTGTCACTAAATTACTAATAATAGCTAGTAACATTGTCACTACATTTCTAATAATAGCCAGTAACATTGTCACTACATTACTAATAATAGCCAGTAACATTGTCACTACATTACTAATAATAGCCAGTAACATTGTCACTGGATTACTAATAATAGCTAGTAACATTGTCACTACATTACTAATAATAGCCAGTAACATTGTCACTACATTACTAATAATAGCCAGTGACATTGTAACTACATTACTAATAATAGCCAGTAACATTGTCACTACATTACTAATAATAGCCAGAAACATTGTCACTACATTTACTAATAATAGCTAGTAACATTGTCACTACATTACTAATAATAGCCAGTAACATTGGCACTACAATACTAATAATAGCCAGTAACATTGTCACTACATTACTAATAATAGCCAGTAACATTGTCACTACATTACTAATAATAGCCAGTAACATTGTCACTACATTACCACTAATAGCCAGTAACATTGTCACTACATTACTAATAATAGCCAGTAACATTGTCACTACATTACTAATAATAGCCAGTAACATTGTCACCACATTACTAAAAATAGCCAGTAACATTTTCACTACATTACTAATAATAGCCAGTAACATTGTCACTACATTACTAATAATAGCCAGTAACATTGTCACTACATTACTACTAATAGCCAGTAACATTGTCACTACATTACTAATAATAGCCAGTAACATTGTCACTACATTACTAATAATAGCCAGTAACATTGTCACATTACTAATAATAGCCAGTAACATTGTCACTACATTACTAATAATAGCCAGTAACATTGTCACTACATTACTAATAATACCCAGTAACATTGTCACTACATTACTAATAATAGCCAGTAACATTGCCACTACATAACTAATAATAGCTAGTAACATTGTCACTACATTACTAATAATAGCTAGTAACATTGTCACTACAATACTAATAATAGCCAGTAACATTGTCACTAGATTACTAATAATAGCCAGCAACATTGTCACTACATTACTAATAATAGCCAGTAACATTGTCACTACATTACCAATAATAGCCAGTAACATTGCCCTCAAATTACTAATAATAACTAGTAAGATTGTCACTACATTACTAATAATAGCCAGTAACATTGTCACTACATTATTAATAATAGCCAGTAACATTGTCACTACACTACTAATAATAGCCAGTAACATTGTCACTACATTACTAATAATAGCCAGTAACATTGTCACTACATTCATAATAATAGCCAGTAACATTGTCACTACATTACTAATAATAGCCAGTAACATTGTCACCACATTACTAATAATAGCTAGTAACATTGTCACTACATTACTAATAATAGCTAGTAACATTGTCACCACATTACTAATAATAGCTAGTAACATTGTCACTACATTACTATTAATAGCTAGTAACATTGTCACTACATTACTAATAATAGCCAGTAACATTGTCACTACATTACTAATAATAGCCAGTAACATTGTCACTACATTACTAATAATAGCCAGTAACATTGTCACTACATTACTAATAATAGCCAGTAACATTGTCACCACATTACTAATAATGGCCAGTAACATTGTCACCACATTACTAATAATAGCCAGTAACATTGTCACATTACTAATAATAGCCAGTAACATTGTCACTACATTACTAATAATAGCCAGTAACATTGTCACTACATTACTAATAATAGCTAGTAAGATTGTCACTACATTAATAATAATAGCTAGTAACATTGTCACTACATTACTAATAATAGCTAGTAACACTACATTACTAATAATAGCCAGTAACATTGTCACTACATTACTAATAATAGCCAGTAACATTGTCACTACATTACTAATAATGTGATGTCTTAGTTAGCTGAGTGACAGGTTTGTATAAGCAATGTTTGTGTCCATGTTAGTCTGGGCATTCATGCAAATACATAGAGCTGCATGCAAACTGCATGCGTGTTTGTAAGCTGAGGTAGATAAGTTATTGTAGCATGTTGTAAAATGTTTTTGGTGCAAGAGTTGTTGGACCCTTGGAGAGGTGGGCGGGACTAGAAGGGAAGTTGGGTTTGATTCCCGAGTTTGTGAGCAGATGTCCGTGTCTGTTGGATTTGTTTTAATGTTCTCTTTCAATAAAAAGGACATTCTACAATATTTCAGTTTGTGCTTCCTGGATTAAACATTACATTATAAAATAGCTGTCTGTCTGCATCTGAAGAGTATCTATACTATTACCTAGGTGAGTTATAAAGTAGCTGTTTGTGCCTGAAGAAAGTCTAAATAATTAAATAGTGGAGTTAACAGGTAGAGAGAAAGGGAAAGAGGTGTAAGGGTGTTTGTGTTTGTGATGGGATGGATGAAAATGCAAAAGATAATATAAATATTGAAATAAACAAAATGAGAACAAAAACAGTGACAAACCTCATGATAGTTAATTTTAACATTAAAGGCATTAACCGATCTTACCTGTGATTAGTAGAGCCACAGGGTTAGGGTTAGGCCAACCTTGTCTTCCTTTACTTTCATCTTGTTTTTAATGAAGTCTTGAATCGTTGCTTCCACGTCTTCTTGTGGTTTCTCTGTGATCCCCAGGAAAACAAGATTGTCTCGCATATTTTGTGGTCCCGGACGCTCTCGATGTCCCCATCACGCTCTGTCACTAATCACTATAGACAACTGTTTATTTCTGTGAGAACCCAATCCGAGTTGCAGTAGAACACTAAGGTGTGATACTGGGAAGGCACTCGGAGGAGTTGAATGCCTAGCGTTACCACTGTTGACGTCCTAGACGCTTAGGTTCATGGCCTAACAAAACATCTTAATACTCTGAGGCGAGATCATGTTCCGATCCTTTTAATAACTCCACCAGTCTATGCTGGAGAAGCCATTTTTTAAGACTGTTCTTGATCCAATGTGAGGTGGTGTTCTCACTCCAGCCGGGAACATACGGCGAAGACCATGCCAAGGTTGCATTTGTCATTTCCCTCTGGAGGCTGTCCCCCCTGTTGCCCCCCTTGTTGGAGGCTGATGTGCCATGTTGTCATCTCTTCAGAAGCTTAAAGAAGAGATGATCAAAGTTTTGATCTTCTTGTGGCACTGTGCCATGGTAGCCACTCTTCCACTGACAATGCCATCGAATTCCTCTAGCGGCCACTGCTGGGTGGAATGAGCAGACGCTAGCTTGTTAGTTCTTTAAGGACAGTTTGGTAAACATTTTTCATGAATGTTTTTAATGGATCTGATGATCACCCTCAAAGGTTCCCCTGTCTCTTCCAAACCTCTTTCTTTCCCTGAATTCGCCTTCGGCTTCTCTCAGTTCACCGAGGTCATTTGCTCCATGCTCCCACACAAACACAAAGAGTTATGCGACTACCTCACGCTGGTGGCCGACTTGGAGATCTAATACGGAGGCACCCTCTTGCCCCATTGGCATAGCTACCAGAAAATTCTCAAATAAAAAGGCTCATCATTGATTTATCTTCCCCCCATAATTCTAGCACCCCAAGCATTAACAGTTTCATCCCCACTAATGAATTTTCCAAGCTGTTAATCTTGTCAAAAAGAATCGATTTTTGTCATTTAATTGAAACAAATTCTACTTTGTAGTGCGTCTAACTTTCGGCTAATAATTCATAATTCAACTACATGATGATTTCATAATTCCTCAGCCCCCGCCTCCCTTTCAAGTTCAAGTTATGCACATATAGTGTCAGATCACACGGCACCTTAGTCACTGGTAGGGACACTCACTAACTATCGTTGAAGTCTGGTATTGACTTCTGTCATTATAGGTTGACACCTCCGAGGCATGTTCTAGGACAGTCGCGCCTAACCCAGGTACAACAACAGAATGACCTTTCTGTGTTTCAAGTTACACACCCAGAGAGCGTCTGCCCGTTTCC
Source organism: Danionella cerebrum (assembly GCA_007224835.1). Taxonomy (NCBI): domain Eukaryota; kingdom Metazoa; phylum Chordata; class Actinopteri; order Cypriniformes; family Danionidae; genus Danionella; species Danionella cerebrum. Next base: position 45,571 of record SRMA01026900.1, read on the forward strand.
CAAACAAACTTCAGCCTATTGCCCTTTCCGATACTTAAGCTGGTATCTCTGAGAAACACAACCCCCGCACCCAACCCAAAGCATCACTCCCTCAGGTCCATCCATCAGAACAATCAGCAACATCATAAATCAAACATCAGCCGAGACAGCCTCACTATAACGGCAACAGACCTTTATGAATTTTAGAATTGTGTTTATACAAAATACTTCAGCTTTGGTTAAAGATCTTGATCCATAGATGGAATGAGTGTTTAAAAAACTGAAAAACTAAAAATTACCGTATTTTTCGGCTCATAAGACGCACCGGCACATAAAACGCACCCAATTTTTAAAGAGGAAAATCCAGAAAAAAAAGATTCTGAACCAAATACTGTTGTAAAATATTTTTTATCAACTGTGTAAAAGTTAACAGCCAAACATGTAACATGAACAGACAGTAAACAGTAAAAGTAACAAAAAAAGGCTGTAATGTTTTTCTTTGCCCCCACTCATCACTCTAAAGTCCAACATTCGTTATCACCATCACTGTTCCAGTGCAACATTGTCACCACATTACTAATAATAGCCAGTAACATTGTCACCACATTACTAATAATAGCCAGTAACATTGTCACTACATTACTAATAATAGCCAGTAACATTGTCACTACATTACTAATAATAGCCAGTAACATTGTCACTACATTACTAATAATAGCCAGTAACCTTGTCGCTACATTACTAATAATAGCCAGTAACATTGTCACTACATTACTAATAATAGCTAGTAACATTGTCACTACATTACTAATAATAGCTAGTAACATTGTCACTACATTACTAATAATAGCTAGTAACATTGTCACTACATTGCTAGTAATAGCCAGTAACATTGTCACTACATTACTAATAATAGCCAGTAACATTGTCACTACATTACTAATAATAGCCAGTAACATTGTCACTTCATTGCTAATAATAGCCAGTAACATTGTCACTACATTACTAATAATAGCTAGTAACATTGTCACTACATTACTAATAATAGCTATTAACATTGTCACCACATTACTAATAATAGCCAGTAACATTGTCACCACATTACTAATAATAGGTAGTAACATTGTCACTACATTACTAATAATAGCCAGTAACATTGTCACTACATTACTAATAATAGCTAGTAACATTGTCACTACATTACTAAAATAGCCAGTAACATTGTCACTACATTACTAATAATAGCCAGTAACATTGTCACTACATTACTAATAATGGCCAGTAACATTGTCACCACATTACTAATAATAGCCAGTAACATTGTCACCACATTACTAATAATAGCCAGTAACATTGTCACCACATTACTAATAATAGTCGGTAACATTGTCACCACATTACTAATAATAGCCAGTAACATTGTCACTACATTACTAATAATAGCCAGTAACATTGTCCTTACATTACTAATAATAGCCAGTAACATTGTCACTACATTACTAATAATAGCCAGTAACATTGTCACTACATTACTAATAATAGCCAGTAACATTGTCACTACATTACTACTAATGGCCAGTAACATTGTCACTACATTACTAATAATAGCTAGTAACATTGTCACTACATTACTAATAATAGCCAGTAACATTGTCGCTACATTACTAATAATAGCTAGTAACATTGTCACTACATTACTAATAATAGCCAGTAACATTGTCACTACATCACTAATATTAGCCAGTAACATTGTCACTACATTACTAATAATAGCCAGTAACATTGTCACTACATTACTAATAATAGCCAGTAACATTGTCACTACATTACTAATAATGGCCAGTAACGTTGTCACCACATTACTAATAATAGCCAGTAACATTGTCACCACATTACTAATAATAGCCAGTAACATTGTCACCACATTACTAATAATAGCCAGTAACATTGTCACTACATTACTAATAAAAGCCAGTAACATTGTCACTACATTACTAATAATGGCTAGTAACATTGTCACTACATTACTAATAATAGCTAGTAACATTGTCACTACATTACTAATAATAGCCAGTAACATTGTCACCACATTACTAATAATAGCCAGTAACATTTTCACTACATTACTAATAATAGCCAGTAACATTGTCACTACATTTATAATAATAGCCAGTAACATTGTCACTACATTACTAATAATAGCCAGTAACATTGTCACTACATTACTAATAATGGCTAGTAACATTGTCACTACATTACTAATAATAGCCAGTAACATTGTCACTACATTACTAATAATAGCTAGTAACATTGTCACTACATTACTAATAATAGCTAGTAACATTGTCACTACATTACTAATAATAGCTAGTAACATTGTCACTACATTACTAAAAATAGCCACTAACATTGTCATTACATTACTAATAATAGCCAGTAACATTGTCACTACATTACTAATAATAGCCAGTAACATTGTCACTACATTACTAATAATAGCCAGTAACATTGTCACTACATTACTAATATTAGCCAGTAACATTGTCACCACATTACTAATAATAGCCAGTAACATTGTCATTACATTACTAATAATAGCCAGTAACATTGTCATTACATTACTAATAATAGTTAGTAACATTGTCACTACATTACTAATAATAGCCAGTAACATTGTCACCACATTACTAATAATAGCTAGTAACATTGTCACTACATTACTAGTAATAGCTAGTAACATTGTCACTACACTACTAATAATAGCCAGTAACATAGTCACTACATCACTAATAATAGCTAGTAACATTGTCACTACATTACTAATAATAGCTAGTAACATTGTCACTACATTACTAATAATAGCTAGTAACATTGTCACTACATTACGAATAATAGCCAGTGACATTGTCACTACATTACTAATAATAGCCAGTAACATTGTCACCACATTACTAATAATAGCCAGTAACATTGTCACCACATTACTAATAATAGCCAGTAACATTGTCACTCCATTACTAATAATAGCTAGTAACATTGTCACTACATTACTAATAATAGCCAGTAACATTGTCACTACATTACTAATAATAGCCAGTAACATTGTCACTACATTACTAATAATGGCCAGTAACATTGTCACTACATTACTAATAATAGCCAGTAACATTGTCACTACATTACTAATAATAGCTAGTAACATTGTCACTACATTACTAATGTAACATTGTCACTACATTACTAATAATAGCCAGTAACA